>JAYESA010000015.1:89491188-89521581 GCA_036927795.1 Iris macrosiphon | reverse complement strand
TATACATATTTATATATAAATAATAAAATATATATATACATATATAATTAATAATACATATATGTATATATATACATATATACATATATATTTATATATATATATATAAATATATAATATATATAATAATAATATACATATAATAGTATATATATATATAATATAAAAATACTGTATATACATATATATATAATAAATACTTATATACATATATATAAATACATATATAAATATACATATATACATATGTAGATATAGATATATATATATAATATATATAATTAATAATACATATATATATTTATATACATAATATATTAGTATATATATATATATATTAGTATATATATATATATATATATATATATATATATATATATATATATATATATATATATATATATATATATATATATATATATATATATATATATATATATAAATTGTATAATATATAATATATACTATATTTATACTAAAATACAGTAATATACATATATATATAATGACATATATACATATATATAGGTATATATATATACACGTATATATACGTATATACACGTAGAGAGGGGTGGGGGTGGGGTACCTGACACGTCAGGGGCCCACGTCGTCGTCGCCGGCGGAAGGGGGGCGGATGTCCGCGGGTGGCTAGCCGTGGCAGCAACAACATCAGCTTTAGCAGTCAGCAGCAACTATGGCAGCTGCAGTGGCGGCTGCGGAGGCGGCGGTGCAGGGCGGTGGCGCGGTGGAGGGGGTCGTGGCGAAGGTGGTAGTGGTGGTGGCGGTGGTCAGTGGTGGCCGGGGGAGGTGGTTCGAGGGAGTCGGGGGGGGGCTCGGGTTGTGGTCGGGGAGTCGGGGGGATTGCTGTGGCGGCGCTGGCGGTGGCTGCGGTGGTCGTGGGGCGGTGGGGCAGTGGTGGTTCGGTGGAGGGGGTCGAGGCGAAGGGGATGGTGGCGGTGGTGGTGGTCTGAGGTGGCGGGGGGGTGGTGGTTTAGGGTGGTCGGGGTGGTGGGGTGCTGTGAGGGTGGAGTTGGGGGTCGGGTTGTTGCGGGGGCTGCCGGCGGCGGCTGCGGTGGGTAGGGCGGTGGCGTAGTGGCCGGGGAGGTGATGAGGGAGGGGCGAGGCGGTGGGCTGAGGGTCGGAGGTGGTGGAGATCTGAGGGAGGAGTAGTGTGGGTTCGGGTGAAGGGGAGGGGTTGTTTTAATAGAGTTTAGGATTAGGGTATTTTAGGTAATTTAGGGTTAGAGGGGTATTTTAGGTAATTTATTAATTAAAATATCTAGATATTTTATGTAGATATTTTAGGGTCAATAATGCATTGAATGGGACCCACTTTTGGAATGAACGGTGTAGGATCACCCTCCAATGGGAGGTTGACACCTCGCATAGTACATTTGCAGATAAAACCCTGCAGATTCACAATTTGCACAGAAGTCCTATAAAATTGGAAAATTGTGCAATTACGTAATGTTTGAGAAAAACACCTTATTCTTGAGGGCACTGTATTGAACAGAAATGAGGGGGGTGCTGTGTGAGGGCCTTGAGGGTGTGGGGGTGAGTCTGGGCAGGGGTTGGGCCTGGTTTTGGGTGATACTGGTCACCGTATTAATTAATTAGAAATTAATGCGCATGGTATTTTTTATTTATTTAAAAATGTGCAGGACCATATTTAGTGCAGTACAAGTATCCTAGACGTAGTATATTCAGAGTAGAATAATAACGAAATTTAGTTTGGGCAAAATAGGTTCATGTTGGGCCTCTAATTTCGATTGGAACGGACAAGGGTACAGGTCTGGAAATTAATTAAAAATTAATACGGACGTTTGTAACGATATTTGTGCGACTAAATGAGGCTCATGCTAGCGTATTTGTGAGTTGCACAAAGTTCAGAATAGTAGACTGGCATGTCTAGGAGAGGTATGTAAACTTTGTTTTGGGATAACAGTCAGTGTAATGCTCTAATATTGATATGATGGACATGTGCACTAATAAATAAGATATTTCATAAATAAATTTAAAATACTGTAATAAATCCTAATTTGATAAAATAATCCTAATTTTATTATCTAATGCTAAAATCTGGTCGAGGGAGTTTACAATCTACCCTCCTTAGAATATTTCATCCTCAAAATAAAAACAGACATATAGTGAAAACTATAGATTGATTTGAAATATTAGGACATACCCAGGCCTTCGAATAGATGGGGGAAACGTTGTCGAATATCCTCTTCTCGTTCCCAAGTTGACTCGCCTGGGGCATGATGTCTCCATGCAGTACGAACTAGAGGGATAGTCTGACCTTGCAACACCTTCTCGCTTCTGTCTAGGATCTCTACAGGCTCCTCCTGGTACGATAAACTCGGGCCGACAGTGATCTCCGAGTGGTCCAGCACATGACTTGGATCTGGAATGTACCTCCTCAGCTGAGATACGTAGAAGACGTCATATACTCCTTCTAAGGTTTTGGGTAAGGCTAGTTTGTAAGCAACTTTTTCGATGCGTTCCAATACATCGAAGGGTCCGATGTACCTCGGACTC
Source organism: Iris macrosiphon (assembly GCA_036927795.1). Classification (NCBI taxonomy): domain Eukaryota; kingdom Viridiplantae; phylum Streptophyta; class Magnoliopsida; order Asparagales; family Iridaceae; genus Iris; species Iris macrosiphon. The sequence goes on along the minus strand of JAYESA010000015.1, from coordinate 89,519,040 downwards.
AGTTTTTTCTCTTCCTCCAAATCTGATAGTTCCTCGGGTAGGTGAGATCTTTAAAAACACATGCTCTCCAACTTGGAATTCTAGAGGTCGTCGATGTACGTTTACCCAGTGCTTTTGTCTGTCCTGCGCTGCTCGCAGGTGTCCTTGGATCTTCTTTACCTTCTCCACCGTACGAACGACAATTCTGGTCCTAGGATCTGCCTTTCGCCTACATCGCTCCAACATACTGGGGAACGATATTTCCTACCATACAATGCTTCGTAGGGAGCCATCTGGATGCTCGCTTGATAGATATTATTTTAGAAAAATTCTACTAGATGCAAATGATCTTCCCATGATCCACTAAAATCGAGCATGCATGCTCTCAGCATATCTTCCAGTGTCTGAATGGTGCGCTCGGACTGGCCATCTGTCTGCGGGTGATATGATATGCTGAACTTTAGGCGGATACCAAGACTTTCTTGCATACTTCGCCAAAAGTACGATGTAAACCTCGTATCCATGTCAGACACTATACTGACTGGTACTCCGAGCAGACGTACGATCTCCTTCATATACATGTCTGCCAAGGCTTCTGTAGATTGCCCGACTCTGAAGGGTAAAAAGTGAGCAGCCTTGGTGAGTCGATCTATGATCACCCATACAACATTACGACCACTGGGACTTCTTGGGATCCCGTAACGAAGTCCATAGTGATGTGCTCCCATTTCCACTCAGGTATTGGGAGTGGTTGGAGTAGACCTGCAGACCTCTGATGTTCAGCCTTGACTTGCTGACACACCAGGCATTTTGCCACAAAGCGGGCTATGTCTCTCTTCATTCCGTGCCACCAATAGTATTGTCTCAGATCTCTGTACATCTTTGTGCCTCCTGGATGGATAGAGTACGTTGAGTTGTGAGCCTCTGACATCAGCTCTTCACGAAGTTCTCCATTCGGAACATAAAGACGTTCTCCACATCTTAAAGTTCCATCTTCGTGTATGTGCAATCCTGTCTGTATTTCGGCCTCGGTCCTTTGTCGAAGTCTCTGGAATCTGGCATCTGTTGGTAGGGCAGCCTTGATTCTCTCGACCAATATTGATTGCAACTGGAAATTTGATAATTGGCCGTCAACTCCTGGCATAATGACCTTTATACCCAACTGTTCTAGATCTTTTAATAGATCTGGTTGGGTGATCAGAAAGAATGTCGTGGGTCTCCTGCTTAGAGCATCAGCTACTACATTAGCCTTTTCGGGATGGTACTACAGATCGATCTTGAAGTCAGTCATCACTTCGAGCCAGCGTCTTTATCTCAGGTTCAAGTCCTTCTGGGTGTAGACGTACTTCAGGCTCTTATGATCGGTGAATATCTCCACTCGTTCGCCTTATAGATAATGTCTCCAAAGCTTCAAGGCAAAATGACTGTGGCAAGCTCCAGGTCGTGCGTGGGATAGTTCTTCTCATGGGTCCTCAGTTGTCTAGAGGCATAGGCTACAACCTTCCCATGTTGCATCAAGACACAACCTAATCCTTTTTTCGGAAGCATCGCTATAAATTATGAATCCTCCGGATCCAGATGGTATGGTCAAGATGGAAGCCGTAGTCAGACGCTTTTTCAGCTCATCGAAAGCTGTCTGACACTCCTCTGACCAGATAAACTCCTGCTCCATGCGGATCAAATGGGTTATCGGCTTTGCGATCCTTGCAAAGTTCTCTACGAACCTCCGGTAATATCCGACAAATCCTAGAAAACTTCTCACCTTTGAGACGTTGGTAGGGGTTGGCCACGTCTCTACGGATGAAATCTTTGCTGGGCCTACTGAAATGCCATCTCCTGTGATAACGTGTCCAAGAAAAGTGACACGATCAAGGAAAAACTCGTACTTGCTCAGCTTTGCATAAAGACTTTCATGCCTGAGCGTCTCTAACACCAGTCTCAAGTGTTCTTCGTGCTCCTCGTGGCTCTTTGAATACACCAAGATGTCGTCGATGAAGACTACCACGAACTGGTCCAGATACTGGTGGAAGACTCTGTTCATCAGGTTCATAAATACGACAGGTATATTTGTCAGTCCAAAAGGCATCACCAGGAACTCGTAGTGACCATAACTAGTCCTGAATGCTGTCTTTGGAATGTCTTCTCTCCATACTTTTACTTGATGATAGCCTGATCTCAAATCTATCTTTGAGAACACCAATGCTCCTGTCAGTTGGTCGAACAGATCATCAATCCGCGGTAGGGGGTACTTATTTTTGATTGTCAAAGCATTAAGGGCTCTATAATCAATGCACATACGGTATGTTCCATCCTTCTTTGGTACAAACAATACTGGTGCTCCCCAGGGTGATGTACTAGGACGAACAAATCCCTTGATCTGTAATTCTTCTAGCTGTAGCTTCAGCTCGTCTAGCTCCTTCTTTGCCAACCGGTACACATTTGAGGATACTGGTGCAGCTCCGGGTACTAACTCAATAGTGAACTCCACTTCTCTGTCAGGCGGTAGGCCTGGCAACTCCTCCGAAAATACATCTTCGAATTCTGCAACAATTGCTAGGGGAGCTGTCTCCATTGCCATGTAGGCTCTAGGTGTCTGGCCTACTCCTTGCTCGATGGTGCCCCGTATGTACTCGAACTTCGGGTGACCTGGTGGTCTAAAAATGACACTACCCTTCCGACAGTCTAGTATAGCATTGTACTGGCTTAACCAGTCCATGCCTAAGACAACGTCAAAATTTGGCATTGGAAGTACCAAGAATCGCGCTCTCATCTCTCTACTACACACGACTATCGAGCACGTTTTAATAGTGCTGGTAACCGGTACGATGCCTCCTCCGGTAAGAATCTTCCAGCACTTAGGCAATGGGGAGGTAGCTATTTTATGCATGGCTATGAAACTACTAGATATGAAAGCTAGTGTGGCGCCAGAATCAAATAAAGCAGTTGCAGGTAATGATGCCACTAAAATGGTACCTGTAATAGTTTTACCTTCTGGCTCCTCTGCAACTGCAGCTAGTGCAAAGGCCTGCCCGTGCCTTTGCCCTCCGGTCTGTTGTCTGGCTTGGTTGAACCGAGTCTCCTGTGTGGCCAGGGGTGGTCCTCTTTGAAATCTTCCAGATGTTGAGGGTTGTTGACCTCCAGTTGAGGGTAGCATCCTCCGGGCTGGTGCTGCTGGTCTTTGCCCGTTCTGGGGTGCTGCCTCTCTTTGTTGTGGGTAGTCTCTGACCATATGTTGACTTGCTCCATATATCAAGCATAGTCCATGCTTCTTCCGGCAGTCTCGGACATAATGTCCTTTTTTGCCACAATGGTGACAAGTCGGAAGCTCCTTGTGTTGATATGGCCCCGTCTTTTGCTGTGTCTGGGTTTGCGGACGACGGATTGGTCCTCCTGCTCCGGGCTGGTTTCTGGCCGGTATGGTTGGGTTAGAGCACCTTGCTCCTCGGCCAATGGCCTCCTGAATCCTCGCCTCTGAAAGAACCTCCTCATAGGAGATCCTTGACTACGTAGTAGTATACCTCTGTAGCTCGAAGGTAAGGCCATAATGGAACCTCATGGCCTTCTCCAGCTCATTTGGTATCAGAATGGCACCAAATCGACTAAGTCGACTGAATTCTGCGTCATAGGCATCGACGGTCATATTCCCTTGTTCCAGGTGCAGGAACTGGAAGTACAGAGCATTTCAGACCGTGGCTGGGAAATACTTTGCATTGAAGTATTCCCGGAATTGCTCCCACGTCTGGTTCTTGTCGACGCTGTGTTCTATGGAGTCCCACCAGTGATGGGCGTTGCCTTTGAGTTAGTCCCTCACTGCGGTTATCCATAGGTCTGGGTGAAGTTGTGAACCCTCCAGTAGCATTTCTGTGTTGGAGACCCAATCTGAGATCTCCTCCGGAGTTTCGCTGCCCGAAAAGGTTCCCGGGACCATCTGGAGAAAGCCTCGGACAGTGCCAGCTGGTTGGACAGGTGCTGGTGTTGGAGCAGATGTCCTCTCCAAAGCGGTCATCAGGCTTTGCCTCAAGGTTTCAGTCTGATGCCACTGTGCCTGAGAAGTCTGCCCTTCTTGCTCGGCTGGTGTAGCTCCCTGGGCAGGACCGTTGTAGAGGTACGGGGTCGATGGATAAACCAGAGTCCTTCTCAGGGACTGGTCTCTCGGGGTGGTCGGGGTTCTATGGACATCTTGCGAGGGGTCTGTTGCTTGGTCAACCCCATCATTTGCGTGTCCACTGGGTACGTCTATATTTCTGAGGAAGATAGTTAGAAAAGCATGAAGGAATAATAATAATAATCAAGCAGGATGCAAAAATTCAAGGATGAAGTCAAAGTGGATGAGACCTAGTAGTTCCTATCCTATTGCAGGCTTGTTGGGCATGCTATCATACCACTAGCAATTTACTAGACCTGCATGGGCCACCACTAAAACCATGTCATGCCCCAGTCCCAAAAATATATGGAACCAGGCCACGTGGCATTGGCCAGCTGACACGTCACTAAGGGATTACCCAATTTAATGGACCCAAAGAGACGTGCTACGTTGTCATAAAATACTAACAAGTTTAATACAGGTAAAGTCTAATCTCATCCACAAAAATATCAAGGAATACTGAAATGAGTGCTGGAATATATAAGTACTGAGTCTGAAATGTCATAGTACAAATCAGATATGTCTTATGGGAACAAACCCACTACAAAAGATAATATAGATAAAAGTGCTAAAATAATATAAAACTAGAGCATCGTCTGTCTAGATAAGAAACTCCAGCTCTAGGTGAACATACTACTAAAGATCAGGGAGACTCTGACGGCAACACCTCTAGCTCTTCCTCAGTTGCGTATGTCACGCCCCGATTCCGTGGAATCGATAGTCGTCCCCCGGGCGTGACCGCCGTGCGGGCCTAGGTTGCGCACCGCACAAGGCTAAGTATTTTATTTTTGCATAGCGAGCACATATTCAGAGTACGCAGATTAAATGAACACAGATTTGAAGCATGGAAAAGTTCTATTTTTATTGATAATATGAACATATATTACAAACTCCTTGAACTGAGTCATAAGGATGCCTCTATGGGCTTACAAAAGTGTTGACAAAAAATGAGATAGCAGTCCTGTACATTACATCCTTTACTACAACTCAAAATATAAGACCTCCGGTTGGGACGACGGCTTTGCCATGAAGCTGCATACTTGCTTGGTGGCTAACTTTTTCGTCAAAATACTTCAAAAGGTGGCACGGTCAAGGCGTGCCTACAGCTGGACTAGATTGGGGGTTTGTCTCCTGTTCTCGCTCGGCTCTCCTTAGCGCGGGAAACCTGTTTCAATAAGGGTCAGTACATCGAAACGTACTGGTGAAGGCAAGCTAACCCAACTATACCAATTAACACGTTGTTTTAATGAAGTATACATATTTTGTGGGTTTCTATCTTGCCTTAGTTCATTTTACAGCAAGCAATAGATATAGAAAATAGTCACTGAAATAACCTGCCACCGCTCGGTGATATTTACCTGCCCGTCTGAACCACCTGCACATTACTTACCATGCCTTCCCTACCAAGAAGACACAAGTTAGTTGCAACAGGTTTAAATATACAAGGGGATCACTGGCACGTTGCCATAATGGACGGGCTAGTCTCGGGACGGAATAACGTGCGGCGCAGAGGACAGGAGGCGCCACAAGCCACTCCATCCGAAGCAGGAGACTATCGTGAGTTCCGTCCGGATTGGATCGGTGCCAGTGCCCCATCGACCGTCCGCAGGAACTAAGACCTTGTGCACAAGTTGTCCGTGATCAACGCAGTACACTAAATTAGCAATTGAGGCAATTTAGGGCAATATCAGGCACAGGGCAATAACATGGCAAGATCTACTTTTGCATAGTCTTCCTGTTGAGTTATTGCATTTAAGATGAGTTCTATACATAACACAATTTTAAGAAAAAATATACATTCTAACTTATATTTATGTATATGATGAACATTCCAAACGAGCAAGCATGTAAGTAAGTAACCGTTCACAAGTTTCATTTGACAATCATAACTTTACCCAATCTATTCCCTTATTATCTTGAAGTCTTTTAGTTATTACTTGGTATCGTTTGATCGGGGCAAGCACGAACATAAGATTCAAATGTGAAGACTAGCAAGAAGGGATAGCTAATCGGGATGGTAGCCACTCACTTAGTGTAACCTCCGTATCCTTAAATTCATGCTTAAATGCTGTTATTAGGTTAATTTTGGGCTATTGGAATTTTTCCATAATTTTTAGTAAATTAAAAACTAGTAATCCTAATTTCCTAGGACTTTCAAGAATTTATTTTATGGTCAAACATAATTAAAAATGTACCAAAATTTTATGTTAGGTTCTAAATAATAAAATATATTTTCTAGAATTTTTTGGGAATTTTCTGATTATTTTTAGCATTTATTTTGAGTTAATTAGGGAAAACTGAATTAAAAACTAATTTCTGAAAAAGAAAACCCAAAAAGTAATTAATTCTGCCCAGTCAGCAAACATGGGGCGCACCTGTCAGCCTCCCGCAGCGAACAGTGTCGGGCCCGCCTGTCAGTGACCGCGGGGTGGGTGCGAGCCGAGCCGACCTCGAGCCGAGCCGAGTCAGAGTTCGACTCGGACTCAGCTGAGCCGAGCCGCATCGAACAGTGACCATCCGATTTGGGCGGGCAGCATTGGATGGCTGCCACGTGGCGCTATCTGAGCCGCGGCTGCTCTCTCTCTCCTCTCTATATATAATAGTTTAGTTATTTATTTCTAGGGTTTTTCTTCAGCCGAATTTTAGAGAATTGCCATCCAGGGTTCCTTCATCTTCCAGAAGCCATTGCGCATAGCTCCGGACTCCAAACGAGGCCTAGTTTTTTTGTGTTAGAACGATATTAAGGTTATCTTTCTGATTATATAATTTTTTTCCCTGAAATTATGAGTATTAAATTCTATAAAATTCGTAGAGAACAGCATGTCCGAAAATAGACGTGTTTCGATATTTTCGCTATTTCGGGAGAATCAGGAATCAGAATCATGAACCGTTTGAAGTTTCGAAAAACTAATGTCGAGATCATTGACATATGTTTTTACCAGAATTTAATTCGAAGTATTTACATACTGTTAATTCTGTAGAACTTCTAGGTTAGAATTTAACTATCGGTGCACAATATAAAATTTGTATGTGCCATAATTCCCAAACGAACTTGAATTCGGATGAGCCGTAATTCTAGCATGTTTTTGATGCTTAAATCTATAGGAAATCATGCATAAAAATTGAGTTTGTGTCGGTTGACTTTTCGGTCAACAGATCGCCTCGATTTGCGTGCCATGAGTCTCGAGTTGATAAAATTCAGTTCCTTTGGACAAAATTAGGATTAACCTAAAAATTAGAATAATAAGATTAAAATAGGATTTTAGAGTAATTATTCCAGAATTAAATAAATTAAAATAAATTATCTTTTGACATGGTAAATTTGTCAAATCCATCGAAACCGTTCAAGAAATCTCAAGCAAATCCGAAAACCAACTCAAAGCACGAAAACAACAAGCGACAACGAAAACTAGGCAACAAAAGAATGCAGTGGAGAGGTCCCTCCTGACTCTGCCGCTAAGTCGATCCCTGGGGCACGGTCCACTGAATATAGGAATCGATTCCGAAGAAGCAAATCCATATAGAGGATGGGTTCTTGTTTCAATCTAACCCGATCGAACGATACCGTCTAGTATTTCTTAGCCGTGCTCCCCGAATAGGGGGAACGGGGCACCACAGCGTACCTCGTCTCCTGTCTGGGTCCGTACACTGTAGGGTAGTACGCCTCGTCTAGTTCTGGAAGGGAACCAGGTCCTCAGTGGGACATAACAAGATACATAAAAACATGCCATATATAAATACTGAATAATAAATAAGGGTGTGCTAACCATCTAAGTGAATACAATGTGAAGACCACATAGTACGTATGGGAAAGTGTAGGCTAGACATATGTTGACTTAATTTATCAATCGTCGTGACTGGCTAGTATATGCCACATATGCCCCCAGACACATGGGCACTCTGCAATCGTCCATCTCCGAGGAGCATGGTATCCGAAGGTATAACGTCAAGGAGGGGGGTGTCCCATACGCCTACTAGCTATCTTCCCCACCAAATGTGGGTATACAAGTTGAATACACAACGTGCATACCACGTAGCTATATGCCAAGTTATAATCTTCCTGAATATTCCTGATTTTGTGCTAAGCCGTGATGCACGTCACACGTACTGATAGCTAATCGAGTACGCAAACTCGCATCCCAAAATAAATTGTAACGTGTTGCGTGTACAAGTGTCAAGGTCTAGGAGGATATGAGAATACCCTCGCAGCTGTTGGTAGGTCTGCTAAGGTCTAGGTCAGTTACACTACTTGTCAACATATTCGTTGATGGCACCCGAGGCAATCTCGGACGCACACAGTTATATGTAAATTAAAGCAGAATAACATACAACAGTTTATTAATTAACAGTAAAACTTGGCAAGGTATACTTGCCTACGTCCTCAAGCTGGACGTGCCAAAAACCTGTCCCCGCAGTTGTGTCTGAGGGGTTCTGTGACCTGGGATCACTAACTGCGTTGTAGGTGTACTCTGTTCAAGACGTACATGAGTTCGTGAATTTATATTTAAATAAATGCGTATTTTATATATTTATATAGTATAGTAAATATTTATACTTATATATATATATATATATATATATATATATATATATATATATATATTTATATTTATATTATGTATATAAATACTATATTTATATATTTATATTGTTATGCTTTAAATATGTATTATATATATATATATATAAAAGACATAATATATATAAAATTAATACATAATTAATATATATAATACATATTTAAAGCATAACAATATAAATATATAAATATAGTATTTATATACATAATATAAATATAAATATATATATATATATATATATATATATATATATATATATATATATATATATATATATATATATATATATATATATATATATATATATATATATATATATATATATATATTACATAATGTAAATATAAACACATATACATATTAAATATATATATGATTTGTAAGAAGAAAATAAAATATATATGTTATGTATATATTTTATATACTTAATAAATACATATTTATATATATAATAATATATATATGCATATTTGTAATAACTATAATATATATATATAGAGGATAAGGGAGGTGAGGTGGCACCTCACTCTCAAAACAAGGGTGGCGGTGATGTGGCACAATCTCAACCACACAAACAAGGGGAGGGGTTAAGTGCAATTTGCCAATTATGAAATATGTGGTTGGGATTGTGCCACGTCACCGCCACCCTAGTTTTGAGAGTGAGGTGCCATCTCACCTCCCTTATTCTCTATATATATATATATATATATATATATAATTATATATATACTGTATATAATAAATTTAATAAATAATAAATACATATGTATATATAAATATAAATATAAATATACATATATATATATATATATATATATATATATATATATATATATATATATATATATATATATATATATATATATATATATATATATATATATATATATATAAATAATATATATATAATAATAATAATAATACATAAAATGGTAGATATATATATATAATATAATTATATATATATACTGTATGTACATATATAAAATAAATACATATATGCATATATAAAATAAATATATATATACATATATAAATACATATATATATATAAATATACATATATACATACATACATACATACATATATATATATATATATATATATATATATATATATATATATATATAATAATAATAATAATGTATATATAGATATAAATATATAATAATAATAATACATATATATATATATTTATATCTATATATGTATTATTATTATTATAAATATATAATAATAATAATACATATATAGATATAAATATATAATATATATAATAATAATAATACATATATATATATATATATATTTATATACATAATATATTAGTATATATATATATATATATATATATATATATATATATATATATATATATATATATATATATATATATATATATATATATATATATATATATATATATATATATATATATATATATATATATATATATATATATATATATATATATATATATATAAATAGTATAATATATAATATATACTGTATTTATACTAAAATACAGTAATATACATATATATATATAATAACATATATACATATATATAGGTATATATAGATATACACGTATATATACGTATATACACGTAGAGAGGGGGGTGGGGTACCTGACACGTCAGGGGGCCCACGTCGTCGTCGTCGGCGGGAGGGAGGCGGAGGTCCGGCGGGTGGCTGGCCGTGGCAGCAACAGCAGCAGCTGTAGCAGTCAGCAGCAGCAGCAATTGTGGCAGTTGTAGCGACGGCGGAGGCGGCTGTGCAGGGCGGTGGCACGGTAGAGGGGGTCGTGGCGAAGGTGGTAGTGGTGGTGGCGGTGGTCAGTGGTGGCCGGGGGAGGTGGTTCGAGGGAGTCGGGGGGGGGGGGGCTCGGGTTGTGGTCGGGGAGTCGGAGGGGTTGCTGTGGCGGCGCTGGCTGCGGTGGTCGTGGGGCGGTGGGGCAGTAGTGGTTCGGTGGAGGGGGTCGAGGCGAAGGGGATGGTGGCGGTGGTGGTGGTCTGAGGTGGCGGGGGTGGTGGTTTAGGGTGGTCGGGGTGGTGGGGTGCTGTGAGGATGGAGTTGGGGGTCGGGTTGCTGCGGGGGCTGCCAGCGGCTAGGGCGGTGAAGCAGTGGCCGGGGAGGAGCTGAGGGAGGGGCGAGGCGGTGGGCTGAGGGTCAGAGGTGGTGGAGATCTGAGGGAGGAGTAGTGTGGGTTCGGGTGAAGGGGAGGGGTTGTTTAAATAGAGTTTAGGATTAGGGTATTTTAGGTAATTTAGGGTTAGGGGGGTATTTTATGTAATTTATTAATTAAAATATCTAGAAATTTTATGTAGATATTTTAGGATCAATAATGCATTGAATGGGACCCACTTTTGGAATGAACTGTGTAGGATCACCCTCCAATGGGAGGTTGACACCTCGCACAGTACATTTGTAGATAAAACCCTATAGATTCACAATTTGCACAGAAGTTCTATAAAATTAGGAAATTGCACAATTACGCAATTGTTTGAGAAAAATGCCTTATTCCTGAGGGCACTATATTGAACAGAAATGAGGGGGGGTGCTGTGTGAGGGCCTTGAGGGTGTGGGGGTGAGTCTGGGCAGGGGCTGGGCCTGGTTTCGGGTGATATTGGTCACCGTATTAATTAATTAGAAATTAATGCGCATGGTGTTTTTTATTTATTTAAAAATGTGCAGGGCCAGAATTTAATGCAGTACAAGTGTCCTAGACGTAGTATATTCAGAGTAGAATAATAACATAATTTAGTTTGGGCAAAATAGGTTCCTGTTGGGCCTCTAATTTCGATTAGAACGGACAAGGGTACATGTTTGGAAATTAATTGAAAATTAATACAGACGTTTGTAACGATATTTGTGCGACTAAAACGAGCCTCATGCCAGTGTATTTGTGAGTTGCACAAAGTTCAGAATAGTAGACTGGCATGTCTAGGAGAGGTATGTAAACTTTGTTTGGGGGTAACAGTCAATGTAATGCTCTAAATATTGATATGATGGACAAGTGCACTAATAAATAAGAGATTTCATAAATAAATTTAAAATACTGTAATAAATCCTAATTTGATAAAAATAATCCTAATTTTATTACCTAATGCTAAAATCTGGTCGAGGGAGTTTATACCTGCGGATACTCCTGCTCGTCCATATTTGGAAAGGGACCAGGTCCTCAGAGGGACGTAACATGATACATAATAATATGCCAATAAGTACTGAAATATAAACATCCAATGGGTCACCTAACCGTCTAAGTGAATACAGTTTGAGAACAACTTTCCACCAAGTGGGCTATCTGGCCATATAGTGGGATTGGCATAATTCTCTCGAAGAATCAGGGGCCTACCAAGCATGTCGTCTTTTGAATGGCAGAGGCCACCAAGTAGTATAGGGTCATCATGACCGCGTATCTCCGGTGGAGCGTACGGGTTACATATAAGAAAAGTGCAAAGGAGCCCAAATGTCTTACTTGTTGTTCTCCCCATCCCATGCTCTAAGCATGCCACATCCATGACACGATAAACCTCTAAATAACTGCCAGGTCTACTAGCATACAAAGTTTCTATCAGTAGTCATCCCTAACGCACGGTCCATGCGTACATGAGGCCAAACCTGTCCCACAGTCCGTGATCTATATGAGACTCACAACTCGTGTAACAACTGTGTCATGGCCAATGAATCTAACGATGCTCCATAATACCGGGGTGGTCTCATAAAATAGGTCCAAAAATCTACAAAATAAACATCTATATAAGCAGAATGCATGCATGTATCAACTGAAATGTAAATAATAGTACAGTGGCAAGGTATACTTGCCGAGCAAAAGTTCCGTATAGTGCAAATATCCACAACAGTGTTAAGTTTGTTGTAAGAAGAAGTGGGTTAGGGTTTGGAAGAGTTGTAATATATATAGGGAACAAGAGGCGGTGGGGGTTACTTAATGGTTAAGAAACTACTGCTGCTGCTGTTTTCTTTCTTTCTTTCTTTGGCCTTTCATTGGTTTTGATTGCGGTTGAGGAGTGTTTAGTAATAACAGGTAAAGAGGCGATGGGGGATGAGTTACATGCGGAGGATGTTTTACGCGCGGTGAAGGAAATTAAGCGACGGGGTTTACTTTACGTGTGGGTGAAATAAGAAGCGATGGAGTTATTTTACGCGTGGAATTATTTTACGCACGGAGAAGGAAATAACAAAGTAGGGTTTTGATACTGCTGATATTTTCTACGCGGGTTTGGGTGCAAGCGGGTAGTGGGTTTAGGAGTAGCAGTTTCGGTTTGATCCAATAGGATATATATATATATATATATATATATATATATATATATATATATATATATACATAGAAAACTCTAAAAATTATACTGGTTCATATGGTTAAGTCAGCAACTGTCCAAAGGGTCTTCTACATGGAATAAATTAGAAAAAATTTATAATGGCTCCATAAATTCTCTAATTGCACAAAACACCTCAAATAAAAATTAAATAAAATCTATTTCCTTTATTTAGCTCATAATTACAATATAAATAAATAAATAATTAATAATATAATAAATACGATTTTCAGAATTAGGGATTTTATATTCTACCAAACTTATAAAAATTTCGTCCTCGAAATTAAAACTAAGCCACGGTAGAAAGTCAAGAATTGGTAGGAGATATAATTTAACAAAGTTTATACCTTGGTCTTCGAACAGGTTCGGAAAACGTTGACGCATGTTATCCTCGGGTTCCCAAGTAGATTCTCCTGGCGTGCCATGTTTCCATGCCACACGGAGCAAGGAAATAGACTGGTTTCTTAATACTTTCTCTCGACGATCGAGAATTTCTACGGGTTGCTCTTGATATGACAAGCTCGGCCCAATGGTGATCTCCGAATGGTCGAGAACATGACTGCTGTCTGCCACATATCGCCTGAGTTGCGATACATAGAATACGTCATGTACTCTCTCAAGTGAAGGTAGTAGTGCAAGTCGATATGCCACTTCTCCCACTCTTTCTAGCACGTCAAATGGTCCAATATACCTTAGACTTAACTTGCCGCACCCTCCGAATCGAATGGTGCCTCTGGTAGGTAATATTCTCAAAAAGACATGATCGCCCTCTTTAAACTCCAAGGGACGACGATGAAGGTTTGTCCATTATTTCTGCCTGTCTTGCGCTGCTCGCAAGTGTCCTTGTATCTTCTTAACCGTCTCAACGGTGTTGACCACTAATTCTGGTCCCAGAATCTGACATTCTCCCACGTCACTCCAACACATAGGAGACCTACACTTCCTTCCATATAATGCTTCAAACGGAGCCATCTGGATGCTCGCCTGATAGCTATTGTTGTAAGAAAACTCCACAAGGTGCAGGTGGTCCTCCCATGATCCTCCAAAGTCTAACATACAAGCCCTCAACATATCCTCCAACGTCTGAATAGTACGCTCTGACTGTCCATCTGTCTGTGGGTGGTAAGATGTACTGAACTTTAGACGAGTTCCAAGACTCTCTTGCATGCTCTTCCAAAAGTGCGATGTAAAGCACAAATCCCTATCTGATACAATGCTTACTGGTACTCCGTGCAATCTCACGATCTGCCTCATATATAAGTCAGCCAAAGCTTCTGTAGATTGACCAACTCTAAAAGGCAAGAAATGGACTGACTTGGTGAGTCGGTCCACTGTTACCCATACTGTATCTCTTCCACTTGGACTCTTGGAAAAACCCGTGACGAAGTCCATAGTGATGTGCTTCCATTTCCACTCTGGAATCGAAAGTGGTTGCAATAACCCTGCTGTTCTCTGGTGCTCCGCCTTTACTTGCTGACATACTAGACATTTAGCTACAAAGCGAGCTATCTCTTTTTTTCATTCCATGCCACCAAAAGTGCTGTCGTAAATCACGATACATCTTGGTGCCTCCAGGATGAATAGAATATATTGAACTATGAGCTTCTGTCATCAGCTCCTGTCGAATCTCTCCATTTGGAACATAAAGACTATTACCACATCGTAATATCCCATCATCATGGATGTGCAGTCCTGTCCGCTCTCCGGCCTCTGTCCTTTCCTTTAATCTTCTGAATCTGGCGTCTGTAGGCAATGCTGCCTTGATTCTCTCTACTAGTGATGATTTTACTTGCAAGTTGGCTAGTGTCCCATCTGCTCCGGGTAATATTACTTCAATGCCAAGACTTTGCAAGTCCTCCAATAATTCCTTCTGTGTTGTCAAGAAGTAAGCTGCTGTTTTTCGGCTTAACGCGTCTGCTACAATGTTAGCCTTGCCTGGATGATAAAGTAACTCTATCTCAAAATCTTTCATCAACTTGAGCCATCGACGTTGCCTCATATTTAACTCCTTCTGCGTGAAGACATACTTGAGGCTTTTGTGGTCTATATAGATTTCCACTCATTTCCCATATAAGTAATGTCTCCATAGCTTTAGAGCAAATACAACGGCTGCAAGTTCCAAGTCATGAGTTAGATAATTCTTCTCATGTACTCGTAACTGTCTAGATGCATATGCAATCACCCTGCCATGCTGCATTAATACGCATCCCAAGCCTTTTCCTGATGCGTCACTGTAGATCACATAGCCTCCTGATCCTGATGGAATAGTCAATATTGGTGCTGAAGTTAGTCGCTTCTTTAACTCCTCGAAAGCGACTTGACACTCGTTGGTCTATATGAACTCTTGATCTTTGCAAGTCAACCGAGTCATAGGTGTTGCTATCCTTGAGAAGTTCTCCACGAACCGTCGGTAATATCCCGTAAGTCCAAGAAAACTTCTCACTTCTGCTGCTGATTTAGGAACAGGCCATGTCTCGACTGCTGAGATCTTTTCTGGATCAACAGAAATACCTTCTCCTGTAACGACATGCCCAAGAAATGAGACTCTGTTCAAGAAGAACTCACATTTACTAAACTTCGCATATAGCTTCTCTCTCCTTAAAGTCTCTAGAATAATCCGCAGGTGCTTCTCGTGCTCCTCGTGGCTCTTTGAATAGACAAGTATATCATCTATGAAGATGACCACAAACTGGTCCAAATACTGGTGGAAGACTCGATTCATTAAGTCCATAAAGATAGTTGGAGCATTGGTCAATCCAAACGGCATGACCAAGAACTCGTAATGCCTATATCTTGTCCGGAATGCGGTCCTCGGGATGTCTTCCTTCCGTACTTTTACCTGGTGATATCCCAATCTCAAATCTATCTTTGAGAACATCTTGGCTCCACTAAGTTGATCAAATAAGTCATTAATGCATGGCAATGGATATTTATTCTTTACTGTCACTGCATTCAAGGCTCTATAGTCAATGCACATACGTACTGACCTATCCTTCTTTGGTACAAACAAAACTGGTGCTCCCCAGGGTGATGCACTTGGTCGGATGAAACCTTTCTCTTCTGGTTCTTTCAATTGTGTTTTCAGTTCATCCATCTCCTTCTTCGCCAATCTATAAACATGTGATGCTATGGGTGCTGCTTCCGGTGTCAATTCAATCAAAAACTCTACGTCTCTATCTGGGGGTAGGTCTGGTAATTCTGCTGGAAAGACGTCTTGAAATTCTGAAATAATGGGATGATAGACAACATTTTCCATTGCGAGTTGCATACCATCAAAGATTTCTGTGGTTCCTCGTGCAAACTCAAGTTCAGGATAGCCTGGTACTTTGAAAAGATTGCTTTCTCCAAAGCAATCGAAGAAAGTATGGTACTTGCTCAGCCAGTCCATTCTAAGCACAATATCAAAAGTTGGCATAGGAAGGACTAAGAGTCGTACATTCATCTCTCTGCTACGTATCACTATAGGACACGATCTACAAACTCTACTAATAGGTACAACTCCTCCCTCGGTAAGAATTCTAATACAACTAGATAAAGGTGTAGAGGCAATGTTGTATTTGGCAATAAAACTAGATGATATGAATGAGTGGGTGGCTCCCGTATCAAACAATGTCACAGCAGAAAAAGTAAAAGCAAGAGTGATACCTGCTTTGACATCAATCTTCTGATTCATGTCATCCACTTCCATTGTAAAAGCTTGTCCGTTCCTATGTGGTTGTCCCTGTCTAGCCCTCGCGAATTGATCCTCCTGTGCAGGTAGCGGTGGTCTTCGCTGAAATCCCCCTGTTGTGGGAGGTCGAGGTGCTCCTGGTCTCATCATTTGTTGGGCTGGCTTTGGTGTTGGAAGCGCTAGTCTCGGTACTGGTGGTGGAAGTGTCGATGCCTGTTGCATAGGACAGTCTTTCATTATATGCTGTCCGGAACCACATCTCATACATTGTCCTAGACGGGTTCGACAGTCCTTCATAATATGCCCGCGTTTCCCATAATAATGGCAGTGGGGCTTCTCTGGGATCCGGTACGGTCCTGCTCTGTGCTGGTACTGCTATTGCTGAGCTAAAGGACCTCTAATAGGTCCCCCTTGTTGTGCTCTTGCTGGTCCTTGTTGTGTCCTCAGTGGACCTCCTTTTCCTCTGCTAATGGTTTCTTGTAATCTGGCTTCTGTCAGTAGTTCAGTATAATGAGATGTGGCTTTGGTGTTGGAAGCGCTAGTCTCGGTACTGGTGGTGGAAGTGTCGATGCCTGTTGCATAGGACAGTCTTTCATTATATGCTGTCCGGAACCACATCTCATACATTGTCCTAGACGGGTTCGACAGTCCTTCATAATATGCCCGCGTTTCCCATAATAATGGCAGTGGAGCTTCTCTGGGATCCGGTACGGTCCTGCTCTGTGCTGGTACTGCTATTGCTGAGCTAAAGGACCTCTAATAGGTCCCCCTTGTTGTGCTCTTGCTGGTCCTTGTTGTGTCCTCAGTAGACCTCCTTTTCCTCTGCTAATGGTTTCTTGTAATCTGGCTTCTGTCAGTAGTTCAGTATAAGAGATTCGGGACTGTGAGCTAGTGTAGTGTTGGAGCTCCTGAGTCAGTCCGCGGTGAAACCTCTTAGCCTTGGCTAAGTCATCTGGTATCAAAGCAGCGCCATATTTACTAAGGCGACTAAACTCAGCATCATATTCGTCCACTGTTCGGTTCTCCTGTTCCAGGTGGAGAAACTGATCGTACAATGCATCTCTGACGGTGTCTGGAAAGTACTTCTTTTCAAAGCACTCCAAGAACTGCTCCCAAGTCTGGCATGTACCCAACTAGCGCTCCATGGATTCCCACCAGTGATGAGCATTACTATCTAGAAGCGTCCTTACACCCGTCATCCATAGGTCTGCAGGTAGCTGCGATGCTTCTAATAACTTCCGTGTGTGAGTAATCCAGTTGGTAGTTTCCTCTGGGCTCTCAATGCCTTTGTACGGCCTTGGACCCATCTGTACAAAGTCCTTTACTGAACCAACTCTAGCTCGAGGTTCTGGAGTTGGTGCTTGAGCTAGTACAATAGTCTTTGCAGCCATTCTTTCAAGTGCTGCTAGGAATTCTTGCCTCTATTCTGTTGCTTGCTGTCTCTGTTCCTGTATCATCATTTGGAAGAATTGGAACAGTTGTGCCTGGCCATCCTGTGGTGTCGATGATACTGGAAGGTTCCCATTAGGTGGAACGAGAAGATCAGATGGAACTGGATTGTGAATCTGTCCATCTGGTTCTGGAAATCTAGGAATTAATGAGGTCCCTCCTTGAGTCTGACCATTGACTCCAGGAGTTGTGTCACCATCGGCGACAGTACATCCTTTCTGTATATCCATCCTTCTGTAGGTGATGTACACAACGTTTAGACGAAGTATAGGAATCAAACAGGATGTAAACATTAAATAGAATGTAGAGGCATAAAATAGGCTAGAAATTGTCCGCGTAAAACATGGCTTCAGGGCTAGCCGCGTAAAGCAGAGAAGTGTAAAATAGAGATTCAAAGTCGTCAGCATAAAACAGAGATTCAAAAAAGTTTGGCGTAAAGTAGGGATTCATAACTGTCTGCCTAAAGCAAAGAAGTGTAAAATAAGTTTCAGAACTGTCTGGGTAAAAGTCTGCATAAAAGTTTCTATGCGTAAAATGATCTGCGCGTAAAAAGTCTGAGCGGAAATATCTGCTGCGCATAAAATCTGCTTGCGTAAAAAGTCTGTACGTAAAATCTGTCTGCGTAAAGTTTTGCTACACTTCCTGCGTATAGTACGTTGCAGCGTAAAGTACGTTGCGAGAAACTCTTTGTATTTCCTCGGATGAATTTGTCAGACAAATTAGTAAACCTGATATCTGACAAAAGTACCACACGAAGGTCGAGAGGATGGCTGTGATGATGATTTGCACGGAGACCCAGGTTGTCGTTTAGTGCTATATTTGGTACAAGTCATTTTTATGCTTCCAAGAGGAAGAAAAGTTGAGTCTTTTGAAAACGCTGCCTACAGAGATGAGTTTTTATGCTCAAAATGAGACATAATCAGATGCCACGTAAAAAGTTGTTTCTGCACAGGGCTCGAGGCATATCTCTGCATTTAATGTATGAGATTTGGTCACGACTGGGAAACTAAGGCTGTACACATACACTCACCTCAACATCCTTGCATTTTACACCATCAGGCTACTCTACGCTGGTTATCTATTATTCAGGAATCATCAAGTTACGCTGGGGCAGTTACCTACGTAGCTTGTATGTCATGATCTTATAAAGGAATACGTGTCAGTTGTCATAACCGTAGCGTAAAGTAGGCAATCTTCTGCACAGTTTGGCTTTTTACGTCAACAAGATAGTCCATTGGCTTTTTACGCCAACTAGGCAGTCTTTTAGCTTTTTACGCCAACAAGGATAAAGGGTTTGGTCACAGGGTAAAGGGTTCTTGGCGTAAACTTTTGTTTTATCCAAACATCGGATAGTTAAAAGGAAGAATGAGGTTTTAGTCAAGTGAGGATGATATCCTTATACTCTATTCCTATACGTAGGCGTGTTTGGCACAGTTACGTAACCAAGACAATATATTCTTGACCTGCATGGGCCACCACCAAAAATATTTCATGCCCCAGTCCCAAAATACTTAGGACTAGGAATACGTAACACGCCCAGCCGTATGTATACGAACTCCATTATATGGAAACCATATACACACGTACGTTGTACATAAATATCCAATCCACCAGTGGTAATATATTGTCACAACAAGTCATACAGAATCTATATCTTATCCACAGCACAAATAATCAGTAGGAATAAAGAGCTGAATAATAACTGAATATCAAAGATAAGTATCAAGTCTGATAGTCGGGTGGAAACAAATCCACTACAAAACGACTATACTGAAGGAGCAAAAAGATCTCTAAACAACTGTAATAAAATCATAGATACTCTGAGGGTAAGACCTCCTCAGTCTGGAAGGTAGAGTCAAGACCAGGTCCGAACACCTGCGGATACTCCTGCTCGTCCATATCTGGAAAGGGACCAGGTTCTCAGATGGACGTAACAAGATACATAATAATATACCAATAAGTACTGAAATATAAACATCCAATGGGTCACCTAACCGTCTAAGTGAATGCAGTTTGAGAACAACTTTCCACCAAGTGGGCTATCTGGCCATATAGTGGGATTGACATGATTCTCTCGGAGAATCAGGGGCCTACCAAGCATGTCGTCTTTTGAACGGCAGAGGCCGCCAAGTAGTATAGGGTCATCATGACCGCGTATCTCCGGTGGAGCGTACGGGTTACATATAAGAAAAGTGCAAAGGAGCCCAAATGTCTTACTTGTTGTTCTCCCCATCCCATGCTCTAAGTATGCCACATCCATGACACGATAAACCTCTAAATAACTGCCAGGTCTACTAGCATACAAAGTTTCTATCAGCAGTCATCCCTAACGCACGACCCATGCGTACAGGAGGCCAAACCTGTCCCATAGTTCGTGATCTATATGAGACTCATAACTCGTGTAACAACTGTGTCACGGCCAATGAATCTAACGATGCTCCATAATACCGGGGTGGTCTCATAAAATAGGTCCAAAAATCTACAAAATAAATATCTATATAAGCAAAATGCATGCATGTATCAACTGAAATGTAAATAATAGTACAGTTGCAAGGTATACTTGCCGAGCAAAAGTTTCGTATAGTGCAAGTGTCCACAACAGTGTTAAGTTTGTTGTAAGAAGAAGTGGGTTAGGGTTTGGAAGAGTTGTAATATATATAGAGAACAAGAGGCGGTGGGGGTTACTTAATGGTTAAGAAACTACTGCCGCTGCTGTTTTCTTTCTTTCTTTCTTTGGTCTTTCATTGGTTTTGATTGCGGTTGAGGAGCATTTAGTAATAACAGGTAAAGAGGCGGTGGGGGATGAGTCACATGTGGGGGATGTTTTACGCGCGGTGAAGGAAATTAAGCTGTGGGGTTTACTTTACGCACGGGTGAAATAAGAAGCGGTGGAGTTGTTTCACTCGTAAAATTGTTTTACGCGCGGAGAAGGAAATAGCAAAGTTGGATTTTGATACTGCTGATATTTTCTACGCGGGGTTGGGTGCAAGCGGGCAGTGGGTTTAGGAGTAGTGGTTTGGGTTTGATCCAATAGGAATATATATATATATATATATATATATATATATATATATATATATATATATATATCAATATATAGAAAACTCTAAAAATTATACTGGTGCATACGGTTAAGTCAACAACTGTCCAAAGGGTCTTCTACATGGAATAAATTAGCAAAAATTTATAATGGCTCCATAAATCCTCTAATTGCACAAAACACCTCAAATAAAAATTAAATAAAATCTATTTCCGTTATTTAGCTCATAATTACAATATAAATAAATAAATAAATAATTAATAATACAACAAATACAGTTTTCAGAATTAGGGGTTTTACAGTTCATACCTCTGAAAGCAGTTCCAAATATATAATCGAGCATATGTAATAGATAATAGAAAAATATATAGGATAACTAGCCATAAAAATGGAATAAAATAGAGTGAACATGTAATGTACTGGAATAAAGAACAGGCAATATGAATAACTACAATTTAAAATAAATAAATAGATAAAACTAACTAATGTGTCATAAAGTACAAGTTTATTATGTGATCGATTTTGCTTGAACATGAATACAATATGGTAACTCGATTACACGTGTGATATATAATCGACATGTACATGATACACTTAGGCTTGATCACATAACCAAATCCTACTCCCCCATCCCCAACCAATACTTATGGATCCAATCACGACACATTACGAACATGAGTATGGGCATACTGAACCCGAGCAGTGTATGAACACGAAGTACACGATAGTCAATACCCTATACACACGATAAAATACATGTGAAGGAGTACCCGTTGAACACGGTAAGAGGATAAAATCTCCTGACAGGATCCATATAGTACCAGTCTGTGTAACCATTGTGTCAGAATCAAGTATACAATTCTAGAACATGCGATATATATACTATCATGAAATAAAAACTAACAGAGAGATGAACTCGCCTCTGGTCCTGAGCAAAGGGTGTATCTCGATGCTCAAGCTGGTACCACACAATCTTATTTAGGAAATATCAAGTTAAATAGTGTAAATGAGAGGAAAAGAGTTAAATAATGCACTAATATGCTCTTCTAGGCCATTTTCTAGCTAAATAAGCCCATTCTAAGGTAACTGGGCCACTAACTAGCTAAAGCTAGTCTACATTAACTATACTAAGATATTCCTAAGTTTTTAAGTTAATATTATATAGTACTAGTAAATACCCTAGCTAACATTCAATAACCAGTATTAGTTGGCTAATAATAACTAATTTAATAACTAACCATAATTCTTACTTGCTAACTGTCTAACTGATAATGATATACATATATACCTATTGATTGGTAACTAACAACTAACATATACCAATTAAGCTAATCATTAACTAGCTAAATAACTAACACAAACCTACTAACTGTTATTCACTTAAATACTAACTATCATGATATCCCAATTCCTAACACATATAGCTGATACATACTACTGACTCAAACTAAACTCTAATACACTAACTGATATCCTACTCTTAATTAGTAACTGATATTACAAATTATCAATATTAATGCTAACTAATACTTACATATATGTACTAACAAACATAACTTCTAACTTGCTAACATCTAGCACATTAACTATCCTTCACAATTGAACTAGTATCCCAGCCCCCCCCATGTATCAGTAGACTGATACTCACAAGTATCTCACACCTGGAAATGTCTCAACTTATCCTTGCTCAAGTGATACACCTAGGTACTACTTAAGCTTCAGACCACAAGGGAACCTAACCTGAACACAAAGGACCGAACCTTCACTCCATCAGTTACCTATCTATACTGATACACAATAATCCGATGCACACTAATTGGTACTAACACCTATTCACTGCCCTATACTAACTGAGGTACCTACTGCTATCTCAAGTCCCTTATTACATGTTCCAACTAGTCATGGATATCAATATCAGTATATTCACTGAACAACCCCAACAATGATAACTTGAGCTAAAACCTTACAATTATTGACACTAATATACTGGCACCTAGTTCCCTCAAAACTGATAACTAGACTCTGTTATCAGCTGAGAACTAATACCCACCAATCATCACCACATTCAAATACTCACAGCTCCCCTCTTCCCTCGAATACTATCACACCTTTACAATGCCTAAGTTTGCTGTCCAGGCAGTGCTCGAGTCACAAATGAAACCTCACTTGCAGTTGACTGCAACTGTGTAGTCCAACTGCAAGTAGACATGTTGTAGGGAACAATATAGCTGCCAATGCTTGTTGTTGTGTCCAACATGCTGGATCTTGCAATTTCTACCTGCATAGCACTGCCACCCCTTATTTTTTGATAAGTTTGATCAACTAGTGTACAACGTATGCACTGATGCACACCATCCTACCCTTGCTGCAACTACTACCAGTTCCAACATGGGTACATGCTTACCCATCCCAAATCTGATACCTAATACTAAGAGGTATCCCATACTCAATCCAACACCACATCAATCTCCCAACATCACATCACCATATAGCCCCAATATCACTATCAACACACAAAACACACACACACACACACTGATATGCTATAAATGTATCTATCTATCTATCTATAAATATAAGATACATATATATTTTAAGTTATATATATACACATATATAAATAACCACATAGCATATAGTTATAATACCAGGAATGTATATATCAAAGCAATATAGGGCATCATAGGATGCACACACACACACACACACACACACACACACACACACACACACACACACACACACACACACACACACACACACACACACACACACTCTTAGTCTTTCTACCAAACACTATATGGGCAATCTCTAGTACACCATGATACACACTCAATTGAGAAGCCAAAATCCTAATTTCTCCATGATAACAATTTCTATATATCAAATATATAATATAATAGCTAGTGCAACTTGCTACAATGAGAAATTAGGATTAATTGCACAAAATATCCAAATTGAGCTCCGTATCATACCGTATCGCAAAATACCATGATACGGCCTATACATATCCATTTGTGGACACGTACCTAATCCCACAATCCTAATCTAAGTCTAATTAGATCTAATTGGTCTCAAGACACACAATTGATGTGTCAATCTCATAATTCCCCCTATTTGGGCATAAATTACCATGCAGAAATTATAATACACATTAAACTAGCCTAGAACTTGTTCCTATATGTAGCCCTATGTCATGAGAGGGTTCCTAATGGTCAAATGCATGATTTAAGAGCTAGAATGAAAAGAAAATTTAGAAATTACCAATTGGGAGATAGTTTTCCAATGAAAACCAAAGTGGACACGATCCGGACACGATCTCTCCACCCAAGCTCATTCTCCTTGTGCTTCTTGCTTCTCCAAGCTCCAAGCTTCTTGTGGAATGAGAATAAGAGAGAAAAATGGAGGTAAATTGAGTGAGAATTCAATGGAGAGAATAATAGAAATTGGGGATCTAATTTCTAGATCTAGAATGAATGCAAATAAGAGAGAGAGAGAGAGAGAGAGAGAGAGAGAGAGAGAGAGGAGCCCCCTCTAGTAGTGGCCGGCTGTCACTACCCCATTTCCAGGGCAGGGTATATTTTTTTGTAACCTCCGTATCCTGAAATTTTAGCTTAAATGTGGTTTTTAGGTTAATTTGGGGCTAGCGGGATTTTTCCATAAATTTTGGTTAATTAAAAACTAGTAACCCTAATTTTCTAGGACTTTCAAGAATTTATTTTATGATGAAAAATAATTAAAAATATCCCAAACTTTTATTTTAGATTCTAAATAATCAAATATATTTTCTAGAGTGTTTTGGGAATTTTCTGATTATTTTTAGCATTTAATTTTAGTTAATTAGGGAAAATTGAATTAAAAACTAATTTCTAAAAAAGAAAACAAATAATAATTAATATTCTGCCCAGACAGCCAACAGGGGGCCCACCCGTCAGCCTCCCGCAGCGAACTGGGCGGGGATCGCCTGTCAGCGACCGCGGGGTGGGTGCGGGTGCAGCCGAGCCGACCCCGAGCTGAGCCGAGTCTGAGTTTGACTCGGACTCAGCTGAGCCAAGCCGGGTCAAACCCGGACCGTCCAATTTGGGCAGGGCTGCGTGGATGCACACCATGTGGTAGATTCCCGAGCCACGACTTCCCTCTCTCCTATATATATATGAGTTATTTAGGAATTCTAGGGTTTTTGTTTTGAGCCAAATTTTGGAGAATTGTCATCTAGGGTTCCTTCATCTTCCAGAAGCCATTACTCATAGCTCCGGACTACAAACATGGCCCAGTTTCTTGCATTAGAACCGTATTGAGGTTAGATTTCTGAATATATAAATTGTTTTACGAAATTATCAGTATTATATTCTGGGAAATTCGTAGAGCACAGCATGTCCAAAAATAGATGTGTCTCGGTGTTTTCGCGATTCCGGAAGAACCAGGAATCAGAATCATGAATCGTTTAAAGTTTCGGAAAGATAAGGATGAGATCATTGACATATGTTTTTCTTAGAATTTAATTCGAAGTATTTCTATACTATTAATTCTGTATAACTTCTAGGTTAGAAATTAACCACCGTTGCACAATACAAAATTTGTATGTGCAATAATTTCCAAACAAATTTGAATTCGGACTAGCCATAAATTCCAGCATATTCTTTGATGCTAAAATCTACAAAAAATCATGCATGAAAGTTGAGTTTGTGTCGGTTGACTTTTTGGTCAATAGATCGCTTCGATTTGCGTGCCATGAGTCTCGAGTTGATAAAATTCAGTTCCTTTAGGCAAAATTTAGGAATTAACCTAAAAATCAGAATAATAAGATTAAAATAAGATTTAGAGTAATTATTCCAGAATTAAATAAATTAAAATAAATTATCTTTTGACATGGTAAAATTGTAATACATAGGCTATTTGGACTGTGACTTGGACTCTGATTCATACCAGCTAAGGACCACAGGCGAGTACATTCTCTGACAGTTTCCATTATGTTGATTATCTTTATAACTCTTGTTATATAGCGTACATGACTCTAACACTGTTATTTATACGAGTTGGCATCATTGAGACCTGTCACGAGGAGTCGTGATTGGAATCCATCGTGCTAGCTGGGAAAAAATGGGGAAATATTAGTAGCTTGTGTGATCATACCCAAACTTTACATGCATCATAGCTCACCCACACCTCACGTCGGTGCAGCCTGACTATTACATGCCTCATAGCAGTTACATGTGGTTAGCTTGACTATTACTCGCATCATAGCTATCCGGATGGTTAGCCTGACCTTACAAGGATGATAGCTAACCAATGTAATGAGCCTGATCAGTCCCAAGCCGATCACATGATATGCTAATATTTTACACACTTAGTTAGATGATTCTTGACATGTATCTCTAGTATATTGATCTAACATCTCCACATGTTCTAGTTATTGTTCTTGTACACACTTACATACCAGTTCATTGTTCTTGCGTGTACTTGTATTTCTATTTCATTGCTAGATGTATATTGATGATGATGTTTCAGTATTTCTTTATTCCAGCATTCCCTTATTCCAATATTTTTTATTGCCAGTTATTCATATATGTCTTGTATTTCTTTACACTGTGTTATAGTTTTTGTCAATATATGTGGAACTGCTGTTAGTCCTTGTACTTCGTTCCAATCCTGACTGGATATTTTTTCTAGAGGATCTTGAGGATTTCTGTACCGCACACTATGGACCGGGTATAGATGCAGATTACACACCAAAGATCTTAGAGGAGACTATTCCATTAGATAAGACATTACCTGCAGCTATCTAGATAGTATTATATTATGCACTAAGACTTATTGAGGTTTATTTCAGTTTATGTTTAGACTTATGTTAAGTTTAATTGGAGACTTGTGTTGGACAGCTAGACTGTAATTTATCTATATTTTGAGATATGGTATTTTACTATGTCATTCTTCTCATCTCTTATCGTGCCTTTATACTCTTATAGTTATTGTGATTGAGTTTACATTATGAGATATTGTGAGATGTATATTGTCCTCCTTATGGAGATTAATATCATTGACAGGTTGAGAGTTACATTAGTATTTATTGTCACCTAGACAACGTTCTACCGCTGATGCTGCGGCTTAGGCTGGATGTACCCATGCTCTCGTGCCCCTATACCGGGTGCGGGTCGTGACACTTTTTTATTTTAATTTGGTAAATTGTATATTAATCATAAATATTTGTATTAATATTTAATTAGATGTGTATATTTATTTTTATTGGTTGTTTTAGGGTTTTGGCTAGTCTGGACCCATGTCAGACCCTAGTGGACCCTTGTCAGACCCAACTAAAACCCTTGTCAGACTCATTTATTGGTTTAGAATAGTTATTTATATTTTAATTAGTTAGTTGGAGTGATTAGGAATTAATTAGAGTGTATTTGGAACCCCAAACCCAAACCCTATTTTGTATGACTTAGTGGAGGGCCTTTTAGTCATTGTGTTTAACACAAACCCTAACCCTAAACCTATTTATATACATGGCCGGCCCCTTTTCCCCCTCCATTTCATTTCTTCTTCTTCTTCATTCTCCTCTCCACTCTCTTTCTTCACTTCTTCGATTTTCTACTTCAATTCCAAGTAAGTTTCTTACCATTCCTTCTCTTCCTTCATTTATTTCTCT